>JANAVB010023998.1:732483-769983 GCA_029216955.1 Iris pallida | reverse complement strand
TATTTAAATACTATGTTAATTTAGCTATGTTAATATAATTTTTCCAGCTTTTCATAAGTAATTTTGGCATTTTATAAAAATAGGAAAACAGAACTCAGTTTTAGGGTACTTATGTTTACTGATTTTTAATAAATATCTATGAGGGTTTATAAATTCCAGAAAAATTAGTATAAATTTCTATAATTAACAAGGATCATTTTGGTACTTATTTTATATATATTTGAGCTTTTAGCCTATCTTAAAAATTGTTGCAATACAGTGTGCAGCCTGATTTATTTATTGAATAAATACGACTTGCGATGTATTGTGTAATTTTGGGTTATTGTAGTGTTAGGCCTCACCATAACATAGTGTAAAGTCCCTAGAAAGTTGGTTTAGGTATTGTGTCTCCCCACATTGTTCTCCTATGCTGAAGTCATCATTTGGCTAGGTGTCCAGTCAGAAAGTCGTGTCGCACCACTAGTGTCCTAGTGTTTTAACTTAGTACAAAAACTAAGTTTATGTATTATTTTTACAGTGACGAGACACCTGGATATCTATAGCTTCATATACATATACTTGTTTTGCACAAGGCAAGTACCTCTACAAACTTTATTGCTGCATATAATGAATTGTGTATAAATCATGCTAAATACCGCAAGTCATATCTCTCCATATTTTACATGCTTTATACTGCTCTCAGTATCCACCATGTTCTCTACTGTTTACATATCTCTCACATGTTAGAATCTGGGTTATGGAAAATTGATAGTTTAGTACGTGATCATGCCCCCTTCTTCGTACGTATGTACCGAGCAAGATTGACATTTTATATGTATACCTTATCGTAGGCGCACCTGCTGTATCTGTGCGTATGTACATATATCGTTTGTTTACTTGTACGGAAGTATATTTTACATACTTGTGCCACAGTACATTTTATACCTATTGACGATCACGTACCTGCTACAGTTTTAAACATTACATATACATCTGTCTCTATGACATATGTGTCCTTGCCATGATAGATTGTGATATGCCATGATTTCTGTTTATTACACTTCAGTTCATTTCATGCTTCGTATATTTAGTTTGTTAGAATCAGTACTTGCTCCCGTTCTGACAGGATAACTGTCACGTCCCAGAACCAGAATACTGGAGAACGGGGGAATGACTCAGTCAGCTACGTATTACGGGTAGATGAATACCGTATAATACGATCAATGCTGTCTAAAAGACAAGGGGGTGCATACTACATGAAAGTCTCGCTATGGTCACTTCACATCTATTGTCTCAATCATTCAAACAAGAAGCAATAACAGAGAACATTTAAGATAAAGCAATAAGGCGTCCCAAACGCTTAGTCAAAATGTTCTTGAGATCTGGCTTTACAAAACATAGCCAGATGATATAGCAACATATACACAATTGTTATCAGCTGCAGTCTAACGTAATTACAATTATGTAAAAGTAAGTGCAAGACTATCCGACTAACATGTCGGTGCCAAGCGGCAAAATATAAAGTAATTAACAAAACGAACGGGAAAGTAAGGAACCCACTCGAGTCCTCCTGCGATCATTCCTCTAGTATTGACCATCTAGGAGGTAGAGGTAAGCTGAGTCCTCGGGAACCGGCTCTAAATCTGGCCATGCAAAACCAGAGAGGTTAGACCTCTAATAGCAAGTACCGCAAGGAAGCACGATATGAGGCATTAAACCAGTAAATAAGAGAATATAATAATAGATCTCTGCTTGCTACTGGGATTCACGTAACATCACGACACTTCGAACCAACCTCCCAACCAAACAAGGACAGAAGTTGGCCCGTCATGTCCTGATGCTCTGATCATCTCAGTTAGGTAACAGAGTAGGTACAGTACACAAGCAAATCAACTTAAATGGCTATCCAACTTCTACGGCTTACTACTGTGAGTCCCAAGTTATCCTGGAATTACACAATAAGGATTTCTCAGTTCTTACTATGGACAAGCAAGGCTAGTCTATCCAATCAATCAATTGTGCCAATCATGAATTAGACGAGTCCTAGCAGGACGCCCGTCATCAATATACAATATACAATAATATAAGAAGATACCGCTCCCTACCCGTGTGGCAGAATTGCAGTATCTGTGGGAACCAGCCGGCCTGTTGGGCGCTAATAGTCCCAAAGAGGGCTGCCATGTAAGAACTCGAAAATCCATTCTCTCCATGCAATCATTATTTTATTTAACTTAGTAGCGTCTATGTTAAGTGAAATCCCATGCCGTGGATCATGGTCATTTCAGAATGAGTACTTCCATACAAAGTACGATATGCTCAACTCTACAACGATACCCGTACGGTTAGGTTGTAGGTCTTACATAGCGTAATACAACAATTAAAACTAACCATGGAATAATCATGCCTTGATCATAGAGTACACATGCTGCTTTCGTAAAATAAATAAATAATTGTAGCCTGCATGTATCTATATGTCAATATTCGGAATTGGCCAATCGATTGCAAATATGAACGTATCTTATTCCATCTAATTCAATAAGACGACTAGCCAGTCTCTTAGTTCCATCTAGGAACGCATGATCAATAATTAATCAAGATAACAATCAATGTTAATTAATACCAAATTCGAGAAATAAAAATTGGGAAATAAATAATGATTAGGAAATAATGATTGGGAAATAAATAATCTCATGCGCCTGAGGAATAAAGATTCATGCGGCTGTGAGAAATAAATCTCGTGCGCTGTGGGAAATGATTGGAAAATAAATAATATCATGAGCCTGAGGAATAAAGATTCATGCGGCTGTGGGAAATAAATCTCATGCGCTGTAGGAAATGAAAATGATTGGGAAATAAATAATATCATGCGCCTGAGGAAGAAAGATTCATGCGGCAGTGGGAAATAAATCTCATGCGCTGTGGAAAATGATTGGAAAATAAATAATCTCATGCGCTGTGGAAAATGATTGGGAAATAAATAATCTCATGCGCCTGAGGAAGAAAGATTCATGTGGCTGTGGGAAATAATTGGAAAATAAATAATATCATGCGCCTGAGGAAGAAAGATTCATGCGGCTGTGGGAAATAAATCTCAGGCGCTGTGGAAAATAATTGGGAAATAAATAATCTCATGCGCTGTGGGAAATGATTGGAAAATAAATAATCTCATGCGCCTGAGGAAGAATGATTCATGCGGCTGTGGGAAATGATTAGAAAATAAATAATATCATGCGCCTGAGGAAGAAAGATTCATGCGGCTGTGGGAAATAAATTTCATGCGCTGTGGAAAATGATTAGGAAATAAATAATCTCATGCGCTGTGGGAAATGATTGGGAAATAAATAATCTCATGCGCCTGAGGAAGAAATATTCATGCGGCTGTGGGAAATAAATCTCATGCGCTGTGGGAAATGATTGAGAAATAAATAATCTCATGCACCTGAGGAAGAATGATTCATGCGGCTGTGGGAAATAATTAGGAAATAAATAATATCATGCGCCTGAGGAAGAAAGATTCATACGACTGTGGGAAATAAATCTCATGCGCTGTGGGAAATGATTGGGAAATAAATAATCTCATGCATTGTGAGAAATGATTGGGAAATAAATAATCTTATGCGCCTGAGGAAGAAAGATTCATGCGGCTGTGGGAAATAAATCTCATGCGCTGTGGAAAATGATTGGGAAATAAATAATCTCATGCGCTGTGGGAAATGATTGGGAAATAAATAATCTCATGCGCCTGAGGAATGGAGATTCATGCGGCTGTGGGAAATGATTGGGAAATAAATAATCTCATGCGCCTGAGGAATGCGGATGTGGCTGTTCTTCCTCTCCGAATTTTTCTGAGAATAGAACCATGGAAGCCATTGCTTCCAAGCTCCATAAATCCTTCATTCCAAGCCCAAATATGGACTTCCATAGGTCAAAATTGGGTAGAACAAAATTTTCTACAACATAGAACCATCAAAACTTGAAGATAACAAAGTTTACTAGATCAAAATCTAAGAAACCCGAAAATGTATCTAACTTAGATCTACAACAAATAAGCCATGGAAATTAAAAATGCTAAGTACTAAAGAGACTTAGAATCAAATAAGGAAGATGATGGAACAATAATAATGGGGATCCATCAGGAAGCAAGTTGGCACTTGCCTTGCTCTCCTAGGTTGGTAGAAGAGTTAGGAGGAAGAAGAAGAGTAATGAGAAGAAGTAATGAAGAGAGAGAAAGGGTTTGGGGCTTTAAATGGGGTGGTGGTAGGTGGGGATTTATTTTGGTTCTTGATGAACCAACATAATTAAACCAATCTGAGCCGAACCCATAGCAAAGCTAAAGCAGAGTATAAAAGCAGAAAGTAAAGTACAAAAATAAAATTGCAGGAAATTAATTAACATAAAATTTAAAGGAATTTAAATACAGAGCAATACATGATAAATATAAAATATTTATATTTAAACAGTACATGCATTCTAAAAATACGTATTCTGGGAATGGAAAGTGACATCTCTACCCTCCTTAGAAAAATTCCGTCCTCAGAATTTCAGATCCAAGCATGATAGAAATATCGAAGCTAAACTAATCTAAGTATAAACAATTGAGTAAGCAATCATTCTACAATGATAATAACAAGTAATGTATCTACATCTAACAATCTACAACATTAAGTAATTCTACTCATAAGGTGACAAGCATGAGGAGTTAAGACAATCAAGATATACAGAAGGAAATATACCTTGTGAGTCAAACAGGTGCGGATACCGTGATCGGATACC
Source organism: Iris pallida (assembly GCA_029216955.1). Taxonomy (NCBI): domain Eukaryota; kingdom Viridiplantae; phylum Streptophyta; class Magnoliopsida; order Asparagales; family Iridaceae; genus Iris; species Iris pallida. The sequence continues at coordinate 765,231 of JANAVB010023998.1, read as the reverse complement.
ATCCTCACGTTCCCACGTTGACTCTCCTAAAGAGTGATGACCCCAAGCAACCCGGACAAGATTAATTGTTCGGTTCTTGAGTATCTTCTCTCTTCGGTCCAAAATAGACACAGGTTGTTCCTCGTAAGACAGGTTGGTACCAACAACCAGCTCAGAATGATCAAGGACATGGCTTGGGTCCGATACATACCTTCACAACTGAGATACATGAAACACGTCATGCACCTCTCGTAACGAAGGTAGAAGGGATAAACGATAAGCAACATCGCCTATCCTCTCAAGGATAACAAATGGGCCCACGTATCGGGGACTCAACTTCCCACGAATGTCAAATCTAATGACCCCACGGGTAGGTGAGATCCGCAAGAATACGTGGTCCCCAACAGAAAATTCTAGTGGCCTATGATGCTGGTCTGCCCAATGACGATGTCGATCCTGCGCAACTCGAAGTCGCTCTCTAATTCCTTTAATCACTTCCACTGTCTGAACAATCATCTCCGGGCCTAACATTTTTCTCTCCCCAATATCGTTCCACGCTAGTGGCGACCTACACTTCTTACCATATAGTGCTTCAAATGGCGTCATCTGGATACTGGCTTGATAACTGTTATTGTATGAGAACTCGACCAAGTGTAGGTAGCTCTCCCAAGATCCTCCAAAATCTAGGGTGCAAGCCCGCAACATATCCTCTAAAGTCTGAATTGTTCTTTCTGATTGCCCGTCCGTCTGTGGATGGTAAGCCATGCTAAATCTTAACTTGGTACCCAAGCTATGATGTAAGCTCTTCCAAAAATGTGATGTAAAACGGGTATCTCTATCTGACACAATACTGACCGGGACTCCATGCTGCCTGACTATCTGCTGCATATACAATTCTGCCAACTTCTCCGTAGATTGACCTACTCTAAAAGGAAGAAAATATGCCACCTTCGTAAGCCGATCTACGATTACCCAAATAGCATCCTTACCACTTGGTGATCTCGATAAACCGGTCACAAAGTCCATTGTAATATGTTTCCACTTCCATTCCGGGATAGGAAGTGGTTACAATAACCCAGCTGGCCTCTGCTGTTCTGCCTTCACTTGCTGACATACCAAGCAACGGGAAACAAATCTAGCTATCTCCCTCTTCATCCTGTTCCACCAGAAGTGCTGCTTGATATCTTGGTACATCTTGGTCCCTCCAGGGTGTATAGAATACTGAAAACTGTGAGCTTCTGCCATAACCTCCTGTCTGATATCTCCACTAGGCACACATAGACGTGACCCAAACCTAAGTGTACCATCTTCATGAATTCTCATCTCCTTCCTGAGTCCTGACTCACATTCTGTTCTAAGCTTCTGAATCCTTGGGTCCTGTGCCTGAGCTACCTTGATCCTGTCTACCAAGTCGGATTAAACTTGTAAACTCGCCAGAACTCCTACATCACAAGGAAGTATAACCTTGATGCCCATCTCCTGAAGGTCTTCTAAGATGTGCTTCTGTGTTGTCAACATAAATGTGCCGCCTCTCCTGCTGAGAGCATCTGCTACCACATTAGCCTTGCCTGGATGATACTGAAGCTCCACGTCATAATCCTTGATCAACTCCAACCATCTTCTCTGTCTCATGTTCAGTTCCTTCTGGGTAAAGATGTACTTCAGACTTTTATGGTCTGTGTACATGTCTACTCGGTCACCATATAAGTAATGCCTCCATAGCTTCAAAGCAAATACTACTGCCGCCAACTCCAAGTCATGAGTTAGGTAATTCTTCTCGTGGTCTCGAAGTTGCCTAGATGCGTATGCTATCACCTTCCCATGTTGCATTAGGACGCACCCAAGTCCTTTTCCTGACGCATCATAATATACTGTAAAACCTCCGGGTCCAACTGGCAATGTAAAAATAGACGCTGATATCAATTTCTGCTTCAAATTCCTAAATGATGCCAAGCATTCTGCCGACCAGACGAATGGCACATCCTTCCGTGTCAATCGGGTCATGGGTGCTGAAAGCCTCGCAAAGTCTGATACAAACCTTCTGTAATATCCTGCCAATCCCAAGAAACTCCGTACATCTGCTACGATCTTGGGTACTGGCCAACTTTCTACTGCTTCTACCTTCTTGGGATCTACTGCTACTCCATCTCTTGATATGATATGACCCAAAAATAAAATGTGATCCGACCAAAACTCACACTTACTGAGCTTGGCATACAACTGGTTCTCTCTCAGAACCTGTAACACTTTCCTGAGGTGGTCTTCATGCTCCTCTTCACTGGCAGAATATACGAGAATGTCGTCTAGAAATACAACGACAAACTGATCTAAGTATGGCATAAAGATGCGGTTCATCAAATCCATAAATATTGCTGGAGCATTGGTCAAACCAAACGGCATTACTAAGAATTCATAATGCCCATACTTCGACCTGAATGTTGTCTTGGGAATGTTCTCCTTCCGAACCCTCACTTGATGATACCCTGAACGAAGATCTATCTTGGAGAAAACTCTAGCTTTGCTCAACTGATCAAATAAGTCATCGATCCTGGGTAGTGGGTACTTGTTCTTCACTGTTGCCGCGTTAAGCTTCCTGTAATCGATGCACAATCTGGATGACCCATCCTTCTTCCCCACAAGTACCACTGGTGCTGCCCATGGTGATATGCTAGCTTGGATGAACTTCTTCTCCTTCAGTTCCTCTATGTGCTGATATACCTTGGCCTGCTCGGAATCCGCCATTCTATAAACTCGATCTGATATCGGTTTAGTTCCAGGTGCCAATTCTATACTGAACTCAATATCTCTAATCGGTGGTAGACCTGGAAGTTCTTCAGGAAATACGTCTAGAAACTCTTCAACTACCTTCAGGACTTGAACTTCTTCCATTGCCGTCACTACTCCCTGCTCTTGTTGAGTTGCCACTGATCTGACTAAGGTGAACCGCTTCATGCCTGGAATATCAAAAGATATACTCCCTCTACGACAATCTATTGTCACATGACTGTCTTTCAGCCAGTCCAAGCCTAAGATAACGTCGAAATTTCCAACAGAAAATTCTATCAACCGGGCGGGTAAGGAATGCCCGCAAACTACAACGCTACATGCTAGAATAACTCTACTAACTCCTACGAGCCCATTACCAGTGAGTATATTTAACCTCCCTAGCAATGCCTCGAATTCCATTCCTAGCCGAGTCGCAAATTGTGCAGATATAAATGAGTGTGATGCTCCCGAATCAAACAATGCTACTGCGGGATAAGAGGCGACGAGAATGTTACCTGCCACAACATCTCCCGATGCCAATGCCTCTTCCAAAGACAGAGTGAATGCCTGTCCTCGACCTCCTTGCTGGTTCCCATGCTGCGGCCTAGCCTGGTGCTGTCGCTGGCCCCTGCCTTGGTGATGTTGGGGTGGTCTATGCTGGTGTTGCTGCATCGGCGGTCTCTGCTGCCGAAACATCTGAGCCTGTGGCATTAACGGACGCTGGGCCAATGGTCTCACTGCCACTGCGGGTCCCCGATACTGCCCTGCCCCTGGTGTTGGCAGAGTAGGAAACTGCTGCACTGGTCCTCCTGACCTCGAATTCATGGGACATGTGGTAACCTGATGATCTGGATTTCCACATATCAAACACAGTCCGTTCAATGCCCGACACACATCTCTAGTATGCCCCATCTTTCCATAATAAGTGTAGCCCGCTGGGGGTTGCTGATTCTTCCTCTGTTGCTGCTGCCTGGGTGGTGGTGCTGGTCCTCGCAGTGCCATATCGTGGATACGAATGCCAGGGGATGATGCTATTGTTCGGGGCGCTACTCTTCCTCCTCCTTCAATCTGACTGTGGGATCTCTTCTGACCCCCAGTCCTGGCCGCAATCCTCTGAACGGTTATCTCATGCCTTCGAGTCACCGTCAATACTTCATCAAAAGTCTGGTAATTGTGCCCCTCTATCAATTGCAAGAGCTCAAGATGAAACCCTTGCTGGAACCTCATAGCCCTCTGGCCCTCTGTTGCTACCATCTCTGGGGCGAACCTACTCAATCTGCAGAACTCTGCTGCATAAGCATCTACAGTCTTGCCAGCCTGTCTAAGGTTGATAAACTTCTATTGTAGCTCAAATTGTGCCACAACTCCATAGTACTTTGTCTTGAATCTTGCTATAAAATCGTCCCAAGCCACAGGACGTCTGATGCCTACCTCCTCTGATTCCCACCAATCACGTGCGAGATCCTGAAGTAACAACTTCACCTGATCCACACGTTCTTCTGTCGGCACCTTAGCGGCTGTCAGAATAGCCTCAATATCCTTAAGCCATGCATCTGCTGAGATGGCATCCTCCGTTCCTTCGAAACGGCGGGGGTTGAACTTGCAAAACCTGGCTGATGCTCCTGAATCTGGCCTCGCCCCTCTTTCCAAAGTTGTCTGCAATCCTTGGTTGAGTAGTACGTTCTGCTCTTGTAACTGAGCATGCATGCGCTGTTGGGCCAACATCTGATGTTGCTGAGTAGCCATCATCCCTCTCATGATCTCCAGAAGAGCCGGTGTGTCCATTTCTACAGGGGTAGGTGGAACTGTTGGTGGTGGTGGAACATCCGGATACTGCGGTCCAGCTGCTGCTTCCACTATTACTTCTTCTTGGATGGTCTCTTGAGTTAGTACCGGCCCTTGTTGCTGACCAACATGGTCAGGTTGTCCGTGTTGCCCTTGTTGTTGTTGCCCAGTCCTGACAGATGCGGACGAGGTGCCCCTAAGAAAAGGGACAAGAGAACAATCAAACGATCGGACTGGAAAGATCAATGAAGTCAAAGGATACCGGAATGTCAAGCTAGAGTCGAGACTAACGAATCATGAGATCAAGGGGAAACATGTGTGATTGAGACATCCTATAAATTAAAATACCCCACAAGTCTGAAACAGACCTGCATGGGCCACCACTAAAACCTTGTCATGCCCCAGAACCAGAATACTGGAGAGCGGAGGAATGACTCAGCCAGCTACGTATTACGGGTAGATGAATACCGTATAATACGATCAATGCTGTCTAAAAGACAAGAGGGTGCATACTACATGAAAGTCTCGCTATGGTCACTTCACATCTAGTGTCTCAATCATTCAAACAAGAAGCAATAACAGAGAACATTTAAGATAAAGCAATAAGGCATCCCAAACGCTTAGTCAAAATGTTCTTGAGATCTGGCTTTACAAAATATAGCCAGATGATATATCATCATATACACAATTGTTATCAGCTGCAGTCTGACTTAATTACAATTATGTAAAAGTAAGTGCAAGACTATCCGACTAACATGTCGGTGCCAAGCGACAAAATGTAAAGTATTTAACAAAACGAGCGGGGAAGTAAGGAACCCACTCGAGTCCTCCTGCGATCATTCCTCTAGTATTGACCATCTTGGAGGTAGAGGTAAGCTGAGTCCTCGGGAACCGGCTCTAAATCTGGCCATACAAAACCAGAGAGGTTAGACCTCTAATAGCAAGTACCGCAAGGAAGCACGATATGAGACATTAAACCAGTAAATAAGAGAATATAATAATAGATCTCTGCTTGCTACTGGGATTCACATAACATCACGACACTTCGAACCAACCTCCCAACCAAACAAGGACAGAAGTTGGCCCGTCATGTCCTGATGCTCTGATCATCTCAGTTAGGTAACAGAGTAGGTACAGTACACAAGCAAATCAACTTAAACGGCCATCCAACTCCTACGGCTTACTACTTTGAGTCCCAAGTTATCCTGGAATTATGCAATAAGGATTTCTCAGTTCTTACTATGGACAAGCAAGGCTAGTCTATCCAATCAATCAATTGCGCCAATCATGAATTAGACGAGTCCCAGCGGGACGCCCGTCATCAATATACAATATACAATAATATAAGCAGATACCGCTCCCTGCCCGTGTGGCAGAATTGCAGTATCTGTGGGAACCAGCCGACCTGTTGGGCGCTAATAGTCCCAAAGAGGGCTGCCATGTAAGAACTCAGAAATCCATTCTCTCCATGCAATCATTATTTTATTTAACTTAGTAGCCTCTATGTTAAGTGAAATCCCATGCCGTAGATCATGGTCATTTCAGAATGAGTACTTTCGTACAAAGTACGATATGCTCAACTCTACAACGATACCCGTGCGGTTAGGTTGTAGGTCTTACATAGCGTAATACAACAATTAAAACTAACCACGGAATAATCATGCCTTGACCATAGAGTACACATGCTGCTTTCGTAAAATAAATAAATAATTGTAGCCTGCATGTATCTATATATCAATATTCGGAATTGGCCAATCGATTGCAAATATGAACATGTCTTATTCCATTTAATTCAATAAGACGACTAGCCAGTCTCTTAGTTCCATCTAGGAACGCATGATCAATAATTAATCAAGATAACAATCAATGTTAATTAATACCAAATTCGAGAAATAAAAATTGGGAAATAAATAATAATTGGGAAATAAATAATCTCATGCGCCTGAGAAATAAAGATTCATGCGGCTGTGGAAAGTAAATCTCGTGCGCTGTAGGAAATGATTGGAAAATAAATAATATCATGCGCCTGAGGAATAAAGATTCATGCGGCTGTGGGAAATAAATCTCATGCGCTGTGGGAAATGATTGGAAAATAAATAATATCATGCGCCTGAGGAAGAAAGATTCATGCGGCTGTGGAAAATAAATCTCATGCGCTGTGGGAAATGATTGGAAAATAAATAATCTCATGAGCTGTGGAAAATAATTGGGAAATAAATAATCTCATGCGCCTGAGGAAGAAAGATTCATGCGGCTGTGGGAAATGATTTGGAAATAAATAATATCATGCGCCTGAGGAAGAAAGATTCGTGCGGCTGTGGGAAATAAATCTCATGCGCTGTAGGAAATGATTAGAAAATAAATAATCTTATGCGCTGTGGAAAATGATTGGGAAATAAATAATCTCATGCGCCTGAGGAAGAAAGATTCATGCGGCTGTGGGAAATGATTGGGAAATAAATAATATCATGCGCCTGAGGAAGAAAGATTCATGCGACTGTGGGAAATAAATCTCATGCGCTGTGGAAAATGATTGGGAAATAAATAATCTCATGTGCTGTAGGAAATGATTGGGAAATAAATAATCTCATGCGCCTGAGGAAGAATGATTCATGCGGCTGTGGAAAATGATTGGGAAATAAATAATATCATGCGCCTGAGGAAGAAGGATTCATACGGCTGTGGAAAATAAATCTCATGCGCTGTGGAAAATGATTGGGAAATAAATAATCTCATGCGCTGTGGGAAATAATTGGGAAATAAATAATCTCATGCGCCTGAGGAAGAACGATTCATGCGGCTGTGGAAAATAAATCTCATGCGCTGTGGAAAATGATTAGAAAATAAATAATCTCATGCGCCTGAGGAAGAATGATTCATGCGGCTGTGGGAAATGATTGGGAAATAAATAATATCATGCGCCTGAGGAAGAAAGATTCATGCGGCTGTGGGAAATAAATCTCATGCGCTGTGGGAAATGATTGGAAAATCAATAATCTCATGCGCTGTGGAAAATAATTGGGAAATAAATAATCTCATACGCCTGAGGAAGAAAGATTCATGCGGCTGTGGGAAATAAATCTCATGCGCTGTGGAAAATAATTGGGAAATAAATAATCTCATGCGCTGTGGGAAATGATTGGGAAATAAATAATCTCATGCGCCTGAGGAATGGAGATTCATGCGGTTGTGGGAAATGATTGGGAAATAAATAATCTCATGCGCCTGAGGAATGCGGATGTGGCTGTTCTTCCTCTCCGAATTTTTCTGAGAACAGAGCCATGGAAGCCATTGCTTCCAAGCTCCATAAATCCTTCATTCCAAGCCCAAATATGGACTTCCATAGGTCAAAATTGGGTAGAACGAAATTCTCTACAACATGGAACCATCAAAACTTGAAGATAACAAAGTTTACTAGATCAAAACCTAAGAAACCCGAAAATGTATCTAACTTAGATCTACAACAAATAAGCCATGGAAATTGAAAATGCTAAGTACTAAAGAGACTTAGAATCAAATAAGGAAGACGATGGAACAATAATAATGGGGATCCATCAGGAAGCAAGTTGGCACTTGCCTTGCTCTCCTAGGTTGGTGGGAGAGTTAGGAGGAAGAAGAAGAGTAATGAGAAGAAGTAATGAAGAGAGTGAAAGGGTTTGGGGCTCTAAATGGGGTGGTGGTAGGTGGGGGTTTATTTCGGTTCATGATGAACCAACATAATTAAACCAATCTGAGCCGAACCCATAGCAATGCTAAAGCAGAGTATAAAAGCAGAAAGTAAAGTGCAGAAATAAAATTACAGGAAATTAATTAACATAAAATTTAAAGGGATTTAAATACAGAGCAATACATGATAAATATAAAATATTTACATTTAAACAGTACATACATTCTAAAAATACGTATTCTGGGAATGGGAAGTGACAATAACGTTGTAGGTATACTTATCGAGGAGGAGTTGCTATGTGATTCCTATTATGGAATTGTCGTCGAGGATCCGACTTTACCTTACGAGGATGTACCTGCAGGAAAACTCGTCTAGTTTATGTAGTTGCTCGGGACTTTAGCTAGTAGTCATGTTGTTAGACTATGTATTTTGATACTGGTCCTGTATCCAGTTTTATGTCTCGAGTTTGTATTTCGGAACATATTTATATACGAGATGGCTTTTGTGTTTGGAACATTGCTGACTCAATATGACATATAGAACTATTAGCACACTTTGATCATATATTGTTTATTTTTAGAACAGCTTACTACGCTTTATCTCAAGCGTAGGCTGGACATGACTCGGCCCGGCCCAATAATTTGGGTAGCGGATCGTGACATGTTTTTAGTAGTGGCCCATGCAGGTTCTGACTAAATTGTTTGGTTACGTCATTGTACCAAGCATGCCTGCAATTAGGAACTTAAGGTAACTAGACAATACTAAGAATAACATTTAGAACACCTAGAGGATTACTAGGATTGCAACATAGGAATTTATCACATCATATGCTTGTTATTACAAATTAGATTTTTGTTGTTGTTATGATTGTTTACTTAAAAGAGTCCTTATGAGTCCTTTTATTTATTAGATGGTGCTCACCCGCTCGTCCCAGTATGCCACCCCTGAGAATGGCACACTTCCTATCCAGTCGGTTGACCAGTTGACCGATGCACCTCCTCCTCCACCTACCACACTCTCCCACTCCACAAATCCACCAACCCAGATGCCTCCACCACCTTCCACATCACAGTCCCAGCATGACCCGATACTCCCACCACCACCTATTAGTATACCTACCCAGGCTTCTGTCACTCTCGACGGGAACCAGCTGCTCACTCTGATCCAGGGGTTCCTAATGACCCATCAGGAGCAGACCACCTTACTCCGCCAGAGCATTGAGCGCTCTGAGGAGCGTACCATGGTCCCACCACCGGTAGAGCCACGGCAGAAAGCAAGGAATATCAAGGATTTCATGGGCTTGAACCCCAGGGAGTTCATAGGGACTGAGGGCATCATAGTAGCAGATGACAGTCTAGACTCGGTAGAGAGGAAGCTCCTTAGAGCTAGGTTGCCGGGTGATCTTCAGGTCGAGGCAGTGGGATTTCTGCTGACAGACTTGGCAGAAGTTTGGTTCAGGAATGAGCTACTATTCACGAGAGGGAGGGCCACTTGGGATCAGTTCAAGATCCAGTTCAAGAAAAAATTCTTTTCGACCACTGCTAGAGTAGCCATGGGGCTACAATTCTAGAACATCCAGCAGGAGAACCGTACTGTTGATGAGTATGCCGCAGAGTTTAGTCGTTTGAGCCATTTCGCTCCTTATCTGGTTGCAGATCCAGAGGAGATGACGCGTAGGTTTTGCTATGGTCTAGTCCCAGACATTGGTATTCTCTTAGTGGTGAATGGGACGACTGACTACTACCAGAGCCTAGAGTTGGCCCGGAGCATAGAGGAGCATCTTCTGTCCTGCAAGAGGCCGGCTTCCGTATACCACGATGAAGAACAAATAGGCAACTCTAGAGGAGGGTGAATAGAGTTTATGACAAAAAATGTCCAATTAAAAATAAACTCTTTCACCAACAGTAAATAATCAGAGTAAATGCGGAAATAGTAAAGAGCATGAAAGCATACGCAAACACAGCCGATTTTAACCTGGTTTCCCTCGTGGAGGACTAGTCCAGGCCTGAGAACTCTAGCTCAGGATTAAATCTACTACTTGTGAAATAGCACTTACACCCCGTGCCTTTTCTTCAGAAGAGCACGTCAACTTATTACAGAGATCGCAGTGGCGATGCTTGAAATTTTCCAAGCGACTTCTTGAACTCTTGCACAAACTCCTAATTGAAAAGTACTGAGCACTTCGAGGCTTAGGAAGCTTGTGGCTAGTAGATGAGAAGGGTATGGCTTGTATAAGGCTTTAGAGAGAAGAAAAGAGAAGATTGGATTATTAAAAATAGGAGAATTTATGGCCTATTTATAGGATACCAGATAGGTAGAATTCGGCCAGAATTCTGGGTCAAATATTCAAAAATTTGGCCGTTGGACAACTTGCATCTAGCCAACCCTAAAAATTAGGGTCCTGGATTTTATGAGGCAGAGTTCGGTCCGAACTCTGTGTGGAGGCAGAGTTCGGCCCGAACTCTGTCTCCAGAGTACAGAACTGGTCCAATGGATAAATAGGCTTATTTGGATATTTGTGGAGCTTTTATTTTGAGGTATGGGTATAGATTAAGTCTCAAATTGCTCAGTACGACTCAGTTTACATATGTCTAGACTCAATAAAAGTATAAAATACAGACTTAAAACATTTAACATAGCAGGTGCGAGCTGTCGTCCATCTTGTACTGAGTTCAGTCTTCATGTGTCGTATTGAAATATTACAAGTATCATGTCGTCAATTGTATCAATATTTGGTTGACTGTGATTTTGTGTCAACAATCTCCCCTATATTGATAATTGACAAAATAATATTTGTATATTCAATATTCATACCTGGACACATTAAAGAGCAGTAGCATAGCTCCCCCGTAATCAGTACAGAGCTATCAATAGCTCCCCCGTAAACATTGCACTTGTCATGTTGTCCTGATACAAACATTCTTTCCCAAAGCACAGATACACAAGGATAGATAACGAATATAGCAAAATATTTCTCCCCCTTTTGGCATTTATCAAACAACTAGAAATAATGACTGGCAAGCACACAAATAATAATAATAATAATAAACTGCATAAACTGATAAGCAGCAGAATAAAAATGTCTCAAGAGTCACATAAAAAGTGCTAATACAACCAAAGAGCAGAAGAGAAACAACTACATCAACTAAAAATGCAGAAAAGCATAAACTATGATCCTCAGTAGCAGCAGCAGCAAGTAGAAATCCACAACCATCATCGAGCTCGTGAAGGCCCAGCGTCATCGGATGGATCAGTGAAGGAACGACGAGGGTCCACGAACGCAGCATCCGAATCCAGGTAGCGGAGAACCCAAGGGTCATCGATACGGTAGCCATCGTGAGCAGGGTCCCGCTCCATAGGAATAGGCATAGAAGGATGTCGGGACATAGAGTACCGAATATCGTGCAGTGAGTTGCTGATGGCACTCATCTGCAGGGTGGTCCGGTAGTCAAGCTGAGTCCAGCGATCATCCTCTAAAGTGAAGCGATCGCGGAACATAGTCTGTAGTGACTCAAGAGTAGCAGGAAGAGGAGGCACATCCTGTCCAAGAGGAGGTGCATCGGGCTCATCGTCAGAGTGCTCAGACGCAGCAGGTGAGCCAACTACTGCCTGAAGCCGCCATGCCTTAGAGAGGAAGGCAGGGGCAGGAAAGAATTGACACTCATCAAGAGGGACACGAAAAGCACGAAAGATCATAGGAAGATAAAGAGCATAAACCAAGGATCTTGGCTTCTTTCTTGCATTAATCATCCAGTCCATCATGGTACGTGGAAGATTAAAAGGAACATGAAAATGGAGATGGTACAAAGCAGAGATTTCAAAGTATGTAACCTCATCAGTTGATCCTGCTTTGGGCAGAATCGTGTTAAAAATAATGCGATAAAGTTCATAAAAGTAAGGATTGAGAAACTTGGCGAGAAGCTTGCGAGGACGTGTGTTAGGAGTACAAAAATCGTCCTTAAAGCTTTCTAGGGATGACCCATCGGGGAATTGAAACTTGCGAGCTTCAACAAGTTTCTCCCATGAGTCAGGCTCCGGAAGTTCAAGGTATTCGGCCAAGTCAAAATCATCAAAAGAAATATCAATGCCCACAACACGTGAAAATAGATGTGTATCATTGTGAGAAAGGTTGCAATAAAATATTTGGATAGCATTGAGATATATAACCGAATTGGTAGTGACAAGTTCATCAAGACATAGATCATGAAAAAGTGAATCATATTGTGAAAAGATAGTAAAATTTATAGGATGACCCGCATACACAGGACGTGATCGAAAATCACTAAACCACTCATTGGAAGCGTCTAGTGATACAAATATTTGATCATCATACGTGTTGGGGTCGAGTGGACGAGGTGGGTTAAACAACGGGTAAATAGGTTGTTGATTAGGTTGTTCAACGGGTTGTTCAATACGAGGAGGAGCATTCGAAGAGGACGCACCCTCGGTTCGAAGTCTCTTTCCTCTATTGAATAACTTGGGAGCCATAAAATAATGAAGAAAATTAAGGAAATTTAGATGGAGAGAAGTGTGAAAATATACCTTAATTTGTTGATGAAATATGAAAGAGAATGGTGAGAGAATCCTTCTCCATGAATTTTGAGAAGAAAGATGCACTATGATGGAAGAACTAGGGTTAGGGTTTGAAGAGAAGTTGTTTGGAGAAGTTTAGAAGGTGGCAATGGAGGCAAAAGATGAGGAGAACCCGGTTTTAAGTGTAAGGGCTCGAATGGTCGGAACAATTGTGGACCATTAGATCATATTTTGATCAGCGGCTGAGCCTGCTTTCGGTTCTGGAACGGCCAGACCGAATTCGGCCCGAACTCTGGGTAAGGCAGAGTTCGGCCCAAATTCTGGTTTCTGTAGCCAGAACAGAAATCAGGCTAGAAAGAGAAAATAAAAAAGACTAAAAGGAATACGATAACGGATAGATGTATATACAAAATAAGAAAAACAAATAGATAATAAAAAGTCAACGCTGAATCAAAGTGAAGTTTAAAATTTTGAATTTTAGCATGTGATAAATAAAAGTATACCATGTAATAAACAAGGAATTATGCCACAATTCAATATTTTGAAGCTGCCATGGGGTAGCTGCAGGGACCGAATCCCAGCTAGCGGTAGTCCTGAGGACTAGTATACCGTGTCGCTTAGGCTTTTACGCCTTGTTGTCAGAAGGACCCTTTCGGCTTGTACCCATAGCAATTTCATTATAAAAAATCAAGACATAATCGATATTTACATAAGTTACTTTAATAAATAACAGCTTCATCCAAAATTCTTAGTTTACGACAAAGAAAGTTGAAACGCTCTTCGGATAGTGGATTTGTAAAAAAATCTGCTAGCTGATGATCAATGTCAATAAATTCTAAGTTAATAGTGCCATTTTGCTGGTGATCACACAAAAAGTGGTGACGTATTTCAATATGCTTCGTACGTGAGTGATATATGGGATTCTTAGTGAGATTTATAGCACTAGTGTTGTCACAAAATATAGGAATGTGCATAAAAGATAAGTTATAGTCTTCAAGGGTTTGCTTCATCCATAGAATTTGTGCACAACAACGACCAGCTGCTATATATTCAGCTTCAGTTGTGGATAGTACGACAGAATTCTGCTTCTTGCTAAACCAAGAGACTAGAGTCTTTCCTAATAAATGATATGTGCCGCTTGTACTTTTACGGTGGACCTTGCATCCGGCAAAATTAGCATCAGAGTAACCAATGAGGTCAAATGATGTTGATTTGGGATACCATAGGCCCACTGTAACCGTACCCTTAAGGTATCGAAATATATGCTTAACGGCAGACATGTGTGATTCCTTAGGATTTGCTTGATATCTAGCACACAGACAAACGCTAAACATAATATCAGGGCGACTAGCAGTTAAATATAGTAGACTACCTATCATACCTCGATACTTACGTTTATCCACAGGTTTGCCGCTTTCATCTGGTTCTAGTTTAGTTGTAGTATCCATTGGAGTGCCGATTGGTTTGACGTTGTCAAGGTCAAATTTCTTCAGTATGTCCTTTGTATATTCGATTGACAGATGAAAGTTCCATTTGATGTTTGTTTGACTTGTAGTCCAAGAAAGTAATTAAGCTCTCCCATCATTCTCATCTCAAACTCGGTCTGCATACACTTGGCAAAATCTTGACAGAGAGTTTCATCAGTAGAACCAAATATAATATCATCAACGTAAATTTGCACTAAGAGAATAGTGTCTTTGAAAGATTTTATAAAAAGTGTAGTGTCAACTTTCCCTTTTGAAAAACCTTTTTCAAGCAAGAAATTGTTTAGCCGTTCATACCAAGCTCTAGGGGCTTGTTTGAGGCCATAGAGCGCTTTCTTGAGCTTGAAAACATGGTCGAGAAATTTGTAATTTTCAAAACCAGGGGGTTGTTTTACAAAAACTTCCTCCTTAATAAATCTATTCAAGAAAGCACTTTTAACATCCATTTGAAATAATTCGAAATTTTGAAAGTTAGTAAATGCGCAAAGCATCCGAATGGATTCTAATCTCGCAACAGGAGCATATGTCTTATCGTAGTCGATAATTTCATCTTGGTTGTATCCTTGAGCTACTAGACGAGCTTTGTTGTGTGTAACTGAACCATCTTCATTTACTTTGTTTCGAAAAACCCATTTAGTACCAATAATCGAGTGATTTACCGGCCTAGGAACAAGTTCCCAAACGTGGCTTCTCTCGAATTGGTTGAGTTCCTCTTGTATGACAGAAATCCAAAACTCATCATTAAAAGCTTCTACAATATTTTTTGGCTCAATTTGTGAAATAAAGCAGTACTAGCATTGGAGTCTCTTAATGATGATCTAGTACTTATTCCGTGTGAAACCTCACCTATAACTAAATTTTCTGGATGTGACGGCTTGAAAGAGAATTTCTTTGGCAAGCCCTCCAGAGAATTGGTCTCAGTGGTGGTATTCATCAGAGTAGAAGTTGATGGCTCAACATCATCATCAGGAGTATTTGCAGCACTGTTATCTTCATCAAAAGTCACATTGGTAGACTCTTCCACAATTAATGAGCATTTGTTGAGTATTCTATATCCCTTGCTCCTGGCCGCATAGCTGTCACACCCCAGTACCGAAATACGGAGACGGACTAGGCCAGCTACACCATATGAGGTACGTAACGTCATACGGCGATCGTGGCTGTCGAGAGACTAGGGGGTACATGCTACAATCAAGTCTCCTATGGTCCCACAGAGTTCTACGTCTCAATCAATCAAATCACATCAGCAAATAGATGACCATTAAAGATAAAGCTGTAAGGCGTCCCCGACGCTGTATCAAAATGATCATGAGAGACTAGCTTCATAATTTAGCTATCTCGGAGAGTCAGGAGTACAAAATTATACACAGCTGCAGTCTGTTTAATTACAATTATGTACTGACACAAAATATCGAGTAATCCGGCTAACAGGTGCCGGTGGCTAAACGCCGCAAAAGTATAAGCAGGAGTGGTGGAGAAGAAACCCACTCGAGTCCCCGAACTGCCATGCTCCTAGTATGCACCATGGATGTCAGGGAGGAAGATCGTGTCCTTGGGCTCTGCTACAGAATCTGGCCAAACAAAACCAGCGGGGTCAGCCCCGAATAGCAAGTACCGCCAAAGGGGCACAAGAGTTAAGATTAAAAACCCAGTTAATAGAATGATTGATAATAGTAAATACTTATGGTACTATTATAGGGTAGCGCAACATCTTCGAACCCATATGACACCCTTACAACCAAACAAGGACAAAAGGTGCCGCATGGAGTCGGGACGCGTCGTACTCTATAACTTTCGCATAAGTTAAAGGGTATAAACAATAAAGTCTCATGATCGTGACATCGGTCGATAGCCTATCGCAGCACAATAACCAACCCAACAATCAAACAAGAACATGGGTTGGATCATGTACCATGATAGACCATGTTCCTCAGTCATTCACAGAAGTAGCACTTCACAACCAGAATAAGTCTTTCGTTCATAACTTCGGTCCACAGCCTATCATAGTACGATAACCAACCCAACAATCAAACAAGAACATAGGTTGGATCACGTACCATGACAGTCCGCTTCCCTCAGTTACTCACGGAAGGTAATAGGGTACAAGCAATTCATTTTCACAGCCAATCAAGTCTACGAGTTTCTAGTGGGACGAGGTTATCCTCGCATCATGTTATGTAGAAATCCTCAGATCGTATCTTTCCAGCAAGGCTAGCCAACCCAGGGGTTCGCGTAGACAGGTATAATTTGAGCACAGGTCCCTCGTAAGGCTACCTTGCTAAAATATATAATATGTAGCAGGAATTAATCGGATACAGTCATCCACTCGTTGCAGATGACACTGTATCCGTGGAGACCAGCCGGCACGTCAAGACAGTGTCTCAAGGCGGCTGGTGTAACACGATCTCGGGATTTTGCCCTCCCCATGCATCTAGTATATTTAGTTGCCTAATTTAGCCCTAGATGAAATCTTGGATTTTTATGCTGTGGCCTGCATGATTATCCTCCTAAGTCGTACTTTAGTACGAGTACCCCAAAGAGGATTTATGTCAATCGGTATGTCAACATGTTCTACCCTCCTTAGTGTAATGCATCATTGCAAGTACGCCACGTGGAGTTACGGGTCATTTGTCGAGCATGAACAAGAACTGGGACATTCAGGTACATATATCAGGTAGGAACACTTTGTTCTCCGGGTCACAATAGTGCTCCTATCATGCTCGGGACAAAAGGCGTAAGGATATAAAATGGGCATATAATATATAATATATATATAATAATAATAATAATAATAATGAGGTAACAATATAGGGCACAAAAGTCCATGCGGCTCAAGGGGAGTGAGTCCATGCGACCGGGTCAATACTGGTTCATGCGGCTGGGACTGCACGCTCATGCGGCTAAGGGAGCCCCAAGGCGCATGCGGCTGGAAAGGCGAGTTCATGCGGCTGCGAAGGGGTGTCAGCGTATGCGGCTATGAATAGATGACGTCCGATGCGGCTGAGTTTGGGCGATGCATATGCGGCTGGGTGATGGATGGGCCTTATGCGGCCCAGGAACAGCAGCGCATATGCGGCGGGGTGCAAAGAAACTCATGCGGCTCGAAGGCTAGCCGCATGAAGTCCATGCGACCGGGGCTCATGCGGCTCAATTACTTGTCGCATGAAGATTCATGCGGTCAAGTACTCAAGTAAGTCTTATGCGGCTAGGAAAGACTTTCCATGCGGCTGAACTCGAACGAGTCTCATACGGCTGGAAAGGCCATGCGGCCAGAGACTTGCCGCATGAAGACTCATGCGGTCAAGTACTGCTCTTCTTCTCCACCTGTCCGAGAAGAGGAGCCAAGCAACCATGGCTTCCAAGCTACACAAAACCTTCATCCGGAGCCCAAATCGGAACTACCTTAGGTCAAAATGGGGTAGAATAAAATTCTCTACAACATGGAACCATCAAAACTTAAAAATAATGAAGTTTGCTAGATCAAAACCAAGAAAATCCGAAAATGGTTAAAACCTAGATCTACAAAGATTAAAGCTTCAAAATGGAAAAGTTCAAGTTCTAAACTAGTATAGAATAAGAAGAAGAACATATTTTGACAAATAATTTGTAAGAAAACATCAACAACATTTATGGATCCATCTCTTGAGCAAGTTGGTACTTGCCTTGGTTGGTGGAGGAAAGTAAATGAGAGGAAAATAAATGAGAGGAGAGAGAAGGAGATGGGTTATTATATAGAATCTTGGACCCATGGGTTCATGATGAACCAAGGTGAACCAAGAATAGGTTACCCAAATGAGCCAAAACTGTAGGCCCAAATGCAGAAAATAAATTAGGAAATAATATTTTGTCAAATATTTTTGGGAATTGCATGAAGAAATACAGCATAATAAACATAGCATAAATACAAGGTAAATACAATTTATTGGTTTACGTATTAAAATACGTATTCCAGGATCGGGGAGTGACATCTCTACCCTTCTTAGAAAAAATTCCGTCCTCGGAATTCCAGCCAAGACAGGATAGTAAAATCAGGGCAAGCAAGGCTCAATCATATAAGTTAACTATCATAGCAGTTATTATCATACATCACAAAGTGCAAAAACAAGTAGGTACAGATAAGCATGGAATCGTGTCAATAAGGTGCAAAAATATACCTTATCAGTCAAACAAATGCGGATACCGAGATCTGATCTCGTCCTCGCGCTCCCAGGTTGACTCTCCCGGAGAGTGATGGTTCCAAGAAACACGGACAAGGCTTATCGTCCGATTCTTGAGTACCTTCTCTCGCCGGTCTAAAATAGATACGGGTTGTTCCTCGTAAGTTAGGTCGGTACCAACGACTAACTCAGAATGATCGAGGACATGACTCGGATCCGGGACATACCCACGTAACTGGGACACATGAAACACATCATGTATGCCAGTTAACGAAGGCGGAAGGGCAAGTCGATAAGCCACATCGCCTACCCGAGCGAGAATCTTAAAAGGACCAACGTATCTTGGACTAAGCTTTCCTCGGGTTCCAAATCTGATGATACCCCGAGCAGACGAAATCCGCAGAAATACTTGGTCGCCAACTCTGAACTCTAGAGGCCTACGATGCTGATCCGCCCAATGACGATGTCGGTCCTGTGCAACTCGAAGGCGCTCTCTGACAAACTTAACTATCTCTACAGTCTGCATGATCATCTCTGGCCCCAACAGCTTCCGTTCTCCGACATCGTCCCATGCCAAAGGGGACCTGCACTTCCTTCCGTACAATGCTTCGAACGGGGCCATCTGAATGCTAGCCTGATAGCTGTTGTTGTAGGAGAACTCCACTAGATGAAGGTGATCCTCCCAAGATTTGCCAAAATCCAAGGAACATGCCCGTAGCATATCTTCTAACGTCTGAATGGTTCTTTCTGATTGCCCGTCAGTTTGTGGATGATAAGAAGTACTGAATCTTAACTTGGTTCCCAAACTTTGGTGTAAGCTCCGCCAAAAATGGGAAGTAAACCGCGTATCCCGATCTGATACTATACTAACTGGAACACCGTGCTGTCTTACTATCTGCTTCATGTATATTTCTGCTAGCTGCTCAGTAGTCTGCCCAACTCGGAAGGGAAGGAAATGAGCGACCTTCGTGAGTCGATCTACTATTACCCAGACTGCATTCTTGCCAGCCCGGGATCTAGGTAAACCGGTCACAAAGTCCATCGTGATGTGCTCCCATTTCCATTCTGGAATAGGAAGCGGCTGGAGCAATCCTGCTGGTCTCTGCTGTTCGGCTTTCACCTGCTGACATACCAGTCACTTGGATACAAATCTCGCTATCTCTCTTTTCATGCCATTCCACCAGAAGTACTGCCTGATATCTCGATACATCTTCGTTCCTCCTGGATGAATGGAGTAAATAGAACTATGAGCTTCGGACATAACTTCCTGCCGAAGGTCTCCACTCGGTACACAGAGTCTGTTTCCAAACCTGAGCGTACCATCTTCATGAATCACTAACTCCTTCCTACGGCCTGATTCACACTCCGACCGCAACTTCTGAATCTGTGGATCTCCTGTTTGTGCTGCCCTTATCCTCTCTACTAAGGTTGACTGAATCTGTATGCTGGTCATTCTTCCTATATCCCTTGGCAAAACTACTTCGATTCCCATACTCTGAAGGTCTTCTAAAATATGCTTCTGCGAGGTCAAGATAAAGGCACTGTTTCTCCTACTCAGTGCATCTGCAACTATATTCGCCTTGCCTGGATGATACTGAAGATCTAAGTCAAAATCCTTCAGTAGTTCTAACCATCTTCTTTGCCTCATGTTCAAATCTCGCTGCGTGAACACGTATTTTAAACTCTTATGATCAGTATAGATCTCTACCCGATCTCCGTATAAATAATGCCTCCACAACTTTAGTGAAAACACCACAACTGCTAACTCCAAATCGTGAGTCGGGTAATTCTTCTCATGGTCTCGAAGCTGCCGAGACGCATATGCTATCACCTTTCCATGCTGCATCAATACACATCCAAGACCCTTCCCAGATGCGTCACAATATACTGTAAAGCCTCCCGCTCCTACCGGAAGCGTCAAGATCGGGGCTGAGATCAACCTCTTCTTCAATTCTTCAAATGATGCCTGACAGCTAGCTGACCAAACAAACTCTACATCCTTGTGCGTCAAACGCGTTAAGGGTGCAGAGATCCTGGTAAAGTTCGCCACGAACCTTCTGTAGTAACCAGCTAATCCTAAGAAACTTCGTACTTCTGCAACTGTTCTCGGGACCGGCCAATGTTCTACGGCCTCAATCTTCTTCGGATCTACTGACACTCCTGCCCCAGAAATTACATGCCCCAGGAACGAAATGTGATCTAACCAGAATTCACACTTGTCGAGCTTCGCATAAAGTTGATGCTCCCTCAATGTCTGCAAGACGGTCCTAAGATGTTTCTCATGCTCCTCTTCACTGCTGGAATAGACAAGAATGTCATCTATGAACACCACCACAAATTTATCCAAGTACGGCAGAAAGATGCGGTTCATTAAATCCATGAATACTGCGGGGGCGTTGGTTAGTCCAAAGGGCATTACTAAAAACTCATAATGCCCATATCTAGATCTGAATGCTGTCTTCGGTATGTCTTGCTCCCGGACTCTTACTTGATAGTATCCTGACCGAAGATCGATCTTGGAAAAGACGCTGGCCTTGCTCAACTGGTCAAACAGGTCATCAATCCTTGGTAGCGGGTACTTATTCTTCACTGTTACTGCATTCAGCTTGCGGTAGTCGATGCACATCCTTGTTGACCCATCCTTCTTGGGAACTAGAATCACTGGCACGGCCCAGGGCGATTTACTGTCTCGGATGAATCCCTTAGACTTCAACTCTTCTTCATGTTGATACAACTTATCCTGTTCTGACGGCGACATTCTGTAAACTCTGTCTGCAATAGGCCTCGTTCCAGGGTTCAACTCAATGCTAAATTCTACCTCTCTGACTGGCGGTATCCCTGGGAGCTCATCAGGAAAGACGTCGAGAAAATCTTCGACCACTCTCGGAATCTGTCCTGGCTCTGACACTGCTGCTGAGATGACGCCTCTGACCTGATTCTTCAAGGTTCGAGTAAAGATGAACTGCTCCATCCCAGAAATGCTGAATATGACCCTACCTCCTCTACAATCAATGGTCGCATGACTGTCTCTCAACCAGTCCATGCCAAGAACAACATCAAAATTCCCCATAGGGAATTCAATCAATGACGCAGGCAATAAATGCCCACACACCTCTACCAGACATGAAAAGCGCACTCTGCTCACTTCTACAAGCCCATTGTCGGTGAGTATATCCATCCTCTCCGGCAATGCCTCAAACTCTAATCCAATCCGTGTAGCATATTGTGCAGAGATAAATGAATGAGTAGCGCCTGAATCAAACAATGCTACAGCGGGAAATGAGGTGACGAGAATTTTACCTGCCACCACGTCACTAGACGCTAGAGCCTCTTCCAAGGTCAATGTGAGAGCCTGGCCCCGCGGAGCCCCTTGTTGCGACCTTCCTCGACCATGCTGTTGCTGCCTCTGAGGGCCTTCTGCTTCCTGTGCCTGGCGGAACATCTGAGCCTGCGTTGGTAGACGCTGGGCTAGGGGCCTTACTGCTAATACTGGCCCTCCACTCGGGGTTGCCACTGGAGCTGGCAACGCTGGAAACTGCTGAGCTGGCCCTCCTGGCCTCTGTATCATAGGACAAGTAGAAATACGGTGGTCTGAACTACCACACCTCAAGCATAAGCCATTCGCTGACCGACATACCTCCCTCGTGTGCCCTGCCTTCCCACAGAATATACAGCCCTGGGGTGCTCCCTGACGCTGTTGCTGGTTCCTCGGCTGCTGATGCCGAACTGGCGCTGTATTAGTTGACACGGCCGTCCTCCGCGGCGCTCCTGCATCATGAATACGTACACCGGGTGCTGGTGCCGATGTTCGCTGCATTGCTCCTCCTCCAACCTGGGAATGAGATCTCTTCTGACCTCCTGTCCTCGATGCCAACCTCTGCTGGGTAAGCTCGTGCCTCCGGGCTGCCGTCAAGACAGCGTCAAACGTCTGGTAGTCGTGTCCTTCCACAAGCTGCAATAATTCCAAATGAAGTCCCTGCTGGAACCTCATAGCTTTCTCTGGCTCCGTTGCCACCATTGATGGTGCGAAATGGCACAATCTGCAGAACTCTGCTGCATACCCATCTACGGTCTTGCCTGCTTGCTTGAGATTGATGAACTTCTGCTGGAGCTCATATCGAGCTACTACGCCAAAATATTTGGCCTTGAATCTGTCACTGAAGGTGGTCCAACGAACAGGGCATCTTATACCAACTTCTTCTGATGTCCACCAGTCGCGGGCAAGATCCTGAAGTACCAGTTTGACCTGGTCAACCTTCTCATCATCTGGAACCTTGGCTGCCACAAGAATGGCTTCGATGTCTTGAATCCATGCATCCGCAGTGATGGCATCCTCCGTGCCATCAAAATACCTCGAGTTCAAGCGACGGAACCTTCCTGATGCTCCCGAGTCAACCCCGGCACTCCTCTCAAGAGCTAACTGAATCCCTTGGTTCAGCAACACGTTCTGCTCCTGCTGCCGAGTCTGTTGCTGTTGGTTAGTGACAAGAAACCCCCGGATGATCTCCAGGAGTGCTACGGCGTCGGGTACTGCCGTCGCAGCTGGTGCTGCAGGAGTTTCAATAACCTGCGGCTGCACTGCATCTGGTTCCCTTTCTGCTCGTGCCTGCACTGGAGAAGGTTCTCTTCCCTGTTGCTGCCCAGTCGAGCCATGCTCTTGCTGCTCTTCCTCACGGGCCTCTCCTGCTACTGAGAATGAAGCACCCCTATGGAGAAGAATATAAGATTATCAAGTCCGGACGAGGAAGATTTCGAGGATGCAAGTCAAGTTAGAGATCAAGACAAGGACAGAGAATTCGAAACAGAATTTCAAGGGGAACAAGTTTTGATTGAGACTCCTAATAATTCGCAATACCCCACAAGTCTGAAAATCAGACCTGCATGGGCCACCACTAAAACCTTGTCACGCCCCAGTACCGAAATACGGAGACGGACTAGGCCAGCTACACCATATGAGGTACGTAACATCATACGGCGATCGTGGCTGTCGAGAGACTAGGGGGTACATGCTACAATCAAGTCTCCTATGGTCCCACAGAGTTCTACATCTCAATCAATCAAATCACATCAGCAAATAGATGACCATTAAAGATAAAGCTGTAAGGCGTCCCCGACGCTGTATCAAAATGATCATGAGAGACTAGCTTCATAATTTAGCTATCTCGGAGAGTCAGGAGTACAAAATTATACACAGCTGCAGTCTGTTTAATTACAATTATGTACTGACACAAAATATCGAGTAATCCGGCTAACAGGTGCCGGTGGCTAAACGCCGCAAAAGTATAAGCAGGAGTGGTGGAGAAGAAACCCACTCGAGTCCCCGAACTGCCATGCTCCTAGTATGCACCATGGATGTCAGGGAGGAAGATCGTATCCTTGGGCTCTGCTACGGAATCTGGCCAAACAAAACCAGCGGGGTCAGCCCCGAATAGCAAGTACCGCCAAAGGGGCACAAGAGTTAAGATTAAAAACCCAGTTAATAGAATGATTGATAATAGTAAATACTTATGGTACTATTATAGGGTAGCGCAACATCTTCGAACCCATTTGACACCCTTACAACCAAACAAGGACAAAAGGTGCCGCATGGAGTCAGGACGCGTCGTACTCTATAACTTTCGTATAAGTTAAAGGGTATAAACAATAAAGTCTCATGATCGTGACATCGGTCGATAGCCTATCGCAGCACAATAACCAACCCAACAATCAAACAAGAACATGGGTTGGATCATGTACCATGATAGACCATGTTCCTCAGTCATTCACAGAAGTAGCACTTCACAACCAGAATAAGTCTTTCGTTCATAACTTCGGTCCACAGCCTATCATAGTACGATAACCAACCCAACAATCAAACAAGAACATGGGTTGGATCACGTACCATGACAGTCCGCTTCCCTCAGTTACTCACGGAAGGTAATAGGGTACAAGCAATTCATTTTCACGGCCAATCAAGTCTACGAGTTTCTAGTGGGACGAGGTTATCCTCGCATCATGTTATGTAGAAATCCTCAGATCGTATCTTTCCAGCAAGGCTAGCCAACCCAGGGGTTCGCGTAGACAGGTATAATTTGAGCACAGGTCCCTCGTAAGGCTACCTTGCTAAAACATATAATATGTAGCAGGAATTAATCGGATACAGTCATCCACTCGTTGCAGATGACACTGTATCCGTGGAGACCAGCCGGCGCGTCAAGACAGTGTCTCAAGGCGGCTGGTGTAACACGATCTCGGGATTTTGCCCTCCCCATGCATCTAGTATATTTAGTTGCCTAATTTAGCCCTAGGTGAAATCTTGGATTTTCATGCTGTGGCCTGCATGATTATCCTCCTAAGTCGTACTTTAGTACGAGTACCCCAAAGAGGATTTATGTCAATCGGTATGTCAACATGTTCTACCCTCCTTAGTGTAATACATCATTGCAAGTACGCCACGTGGAGTTACGGGTCATTTGTCGAGCATGAACAAGAACTGGGACATTCAGGTACATATATCAGGTAGGAACACTTTGTTCTCCGGGTCACAATAGTGCTCCTATCATGCTCGAGACAAAAGGCGTAAGGATATAAAATGGGCATATAATATATAATATATATAATAATAATAATAATAATGAGGTAACAATATAGGGCACAAAAGTCCATGCGGCTCAGGGGGAGTGAGTCCATGCGACCGGGTCAATACTGGTTCATGCGGCTGGGACTGCACGCTCATGCGGCTAAGGGAGCCCCAAGGCGCATGCGGCTGGAAAGGCGAGTTCATGCGGCTGCGAAGGGGTGTCAGCGTATGCGGCTATGAACAGATGACGTCCGATGCGGCTGAGTTTGGGCGATGCATATGCGGCTGGGTGATGGATGGGCCTTATGCGGCCCAGGAACAGCAGCGCATATGCGGCGGGGTGCAAAGAAACTCATGCGGCTCGAAGGCTAGCCGCATGAAGTCCATGCGACCGGGGCTCATGCGGCTCAATTACTTGTCGCATGAAGATTCATGCGGTCAAGTACTCAAGTAAGTCTTATGCGGCTAGGAAAGACTTTCCATGCGGCTGAACTCGAACGAGTCTCATGCGGCTGGAAAGGCCATGCGGCCAGAGACTTGCCGCATGAAGACTCATGCGGTCAAGTACTGCTCTTCTTCTCCACCTGTCCGAGAAGAGGAGCCAAGCAACCATGGCTTCCAAGCTACACAAAACCTTCATCCGGAGCCCAAATCGGAACTACCTTAGGTCAAAATGGGGTAGAATAAAATTCTCTACAACATGGAACCATCAAAACTTAAAAATAATGAAGTTTGCTAGATCAAAACCAAGAAAATCCGAAAATGGTTAAAACCTAGATCTACAAAGATTAAAGCTTCAAAATGGAAAACTTCAAGTTCTAAACTAGTATAGAATAAGGAGAAGAACATATTTTGACAAATAATTTGTAAGAAAACATCAACAACATTTATGGATCCATCTCTTGAGCAAGTTGGTACTTGCCTTGGTTGGTGGAGGAAAGTAAATGAGAGGAAAATAAATGAGAGGAGAGAGAAGGAGATGGGTTATTATATAGAATCTTGGACCCATGGGTTCATGATGAACCAAGGTGAACCAAGAATAGGTTACCCAAATGAGCCAAAACTGTAGGCCCAAATACAGAAAATAAATTAGGAAATAACATTTTGTCAAATATTTTTGGGAATTGCATGAAGAAATACAGCATAATAAATATAGCATAAATACAAGGTAAATACAATTTATTGGTTTACGTATTAAAATACGTATTCCAGGATCGGGGAGTGACAATAGCCAAGAAATATACCATCGTCAGCTTTGGCATCAAATTTGCCTAAGTTGTCTTTGGTGTTAAGGATAAAACATCGACAACCAAAAACTCAAAAATATGAAACGTTTGGAGTTCTTCCAAACCAAAGCTCATAGGGTGTTTTCTTCGTAATAGGACGAATGAGCACCCTATTTAAAATATGGCACGCTGTACTGACAGCTTCAGTCCAAAAATATTTCGAAAGTAAAAATTTATTCAGCATGACTCTAGCCATATCGCCAAGAGTCCTATTCTTCCGCTCCACAACACCATTTTGTTGAGGAGTTCTTGGACACGAAAACTCATGATCAAAACCATTTAAATCATAAAACT
The DNA here is from genome assembly GCA_029216955.1 of Iris pallida. Lineage (NCBI taxonomy): Eukaryota > Viridiplantae > Streptophyta > Magnoliopsida > Asparagales > Iridaceae > Iris > Iris pallida. The sequence goes on along the minus strand of JANAVB010023998.1, from coordinate 738,721 downwards.
TTTCAAAATCAGTATTTTCGAATTTGCCTCCATGATCACTTCGGATTCGAGTGATCATGTAGCCTTTTCGTTTTGAACCTTTTTAGCAAAAATTTTGAAAACTGAAATGTCATCATGTAGCCTTTTTTGTTTTGAACCTTTGTTTGTAAGAAAGAAAACCCAAGTAAATCTAGAAAAGTCATCTACTATAACAAAAGCGTAGAGTTTTCCACCAAGACTGGCTACTCTACTAGGGCCAAATAAATCTATATGAAGTAATTGCAAGAGTCTAGTAGTACTTACAGAGTTTATGGAATGAAATGAGGACTTGGTTGCCTTATTTAACTCACATTCGGCACATATCGTGTCCTTTTTGAATGTGATGTCAGGCAAGCCTCTAACTAGCTTCTTAGTCGATAGCCTGGATATAGTATCCATATTGATATGACCAAGATGCTGGTGCCATAGTAATCTTTTATCCTTGTGAGCATAGAGACATCTTCCTGTACTATTAGTATCTCTATAATATACCCTTTTAGGTTATTACCGAAGGATACATATCCTTCTCTCTTCATCGATAGTGATGTAAAAAGATTTGCATCTTCTGTCATATGTCGCGAGCATCCACTATCAAGAATCCACTTACTCTTAGTTGAGAAGGGAAGGTCCACCTACATCAAGAGTAGAAGTGACCTTTGGTACCCAAGTTCTTAAGGGTCCTGAAAAGTTTGTTTTCGGCAACCATGCATATATGTTTCTATCTATTAATCTCCTAACTCTACATTGTGGTGAGATGTGTCCATGTAATCTACAATAAATACAAATAGTATTCCTATTTATGTTAGAAGCATGTTGATAATGTCTATATGTAGCATGGTAAGAGTGGTGTAGAGCAGTATAATGATGACTATATGTGGCTGCAGGATGATGATTAAATCTATAAGCAGTATCGTGGTGATTGTGTTTATGTGCATCATGGTGATGATTATATCTATGTGTTGTATGGAAGTGATGATAATTTCTACGTGCATATGGTTTGTGTGCTGTATGGAAGTAGGTGTACATGTAAGCATATTTGCATGCTACAGGTGGATGACGTGTTTGACTATGTTGAGCAGTGTTGTGCTTTGTGTGTGTCTCATGTGATTGGGTTTGAGGTTGAGCAACATGTTTTTCCAATCTAGTCTCTAATTTCTTAGAGACAGCCTGCAGTTCATTAATCTTAGTATTCAAACCATAAATCTTAGTGATAGAGATCTTGTGTCTATTCTTTTCTTCAGCTATCTCAGTGTTGAGTGCTGTGATCTATTGTGTTTGCTTTTTAATGCGTGCTTCGGTATCATGTAGGCTTGATTTAAGCTTAGACACCTCATTTGTGACTTCCGTAGGTGAAGTGTCTCTAATATTATCAAGCAATAAAGAGAGTCTTTGAATCTTGACTTCATAACTTTTGATCTTCTTCTTGGCATGTTCATATTTACTAATGACTTTCTTGTGGTCATTGAGTAAATCATTGAATGTATCGCCAAGTTCGTCAAAAGTGAAATCATCGAGAGTTTTGCTAGTTACCTTGTCGGATGTTGCCATTAGGCATACATTGGCAGTATCTTGAGGAAGTCCTTTTCTTCCTCGGAATCACTAGCTTCGCTTTTATGCCAAATACTTGTGTTGGCATATTTTCTTGAGGAAGCCTTCTTGTATGGTTTCTCATATCGGTTGCTCTTCTTTACGAATGGACAGTGTTTTCGGACGTGTCCAGTCTTTTTGCAATCGTAGCATGTTGGCTCTTCTTCGTCATCTTCTTGCGGTTCCTTCTTTTTTCGATTGAAGCGAAGGAATTTCTTGAAGTTGCGGACAAGGAGAGCTTGATCATCACTTTCTGAGTTGTCGTCATCCGTCTCTTCAGGATCAGCCCTTCGTCGGTGAGCTTTAAGGGCAATCTCCTTTGTCTTAGGAGCAGGCTCTTCGAAGTCTTTGAGGTCAAGCTCATGAGTCATCAGCTTTCCCATCAAAGTCTCCATGGACATAGTCGTGAGATCATTTCCTTCTATGATGGCTGTCACCTTAGGGTTCCAAATCTTTGGTAGCCCCCTAAGTAGCTTGCGGATCTTCTCGTAATTTGTATATTGCTTGCCGAGAGAAGACAGGGGGTTGATGATGTCGAGGAATCTTGTGATCATTTGTGTGATCATCTCATTTGGCTTCATCTTGAATGCCTCATATTCTTGAGTGAGACGACTTATTTTTGACTCCTTGACTTGAGTGGTTCCTTCATGCGTCACTTCTAGAAGTCTCCATACTTTGTGAGAGGTGGTGCATGTCGAGACCCTGTTAAACTCATTCCTGTCTATAGCACAGAATAAAGCATTAATAGATCTCGCGTCTAGACTCGCCTGTTTTTTCTTCTCATCAAAATATTTGTCATGTGGTTTCTCAACGAGATCACCATTTACAACTATCCTGGCGGGCTTTTTGTAACCATCGGTAACAATGGTCCACAGGTCGAAGTCTAGCGACTTGAGATAAAAGCTCATCCTTGTTTTCCAATAGGTGTAGTTTATTCCATCAAATAGGGGAGGCCTATGAGTGGACTGTCCTTCTCCGTGATTGGAAATTATGGATTGTGTGGTTGCCATGGATCAGCTCTAGGATGTTAGTCCTTGTTGAGAGAACAGAGCTCTGATACTAATTGAAGAACAAATAGGCAACTCTAGGGGGGTGAATAGAGTTTATGACAAAAAAATGTCCAATTAAAAAATAAACTCTTTCACCAACAGTAAATAATCAGAGTAAATACGAAAATAGTAAAGAGCAAGAAAGCATACGCAAACACAGCCAATTTTAACCTGGCCCTCGTGGAGGACTAGTCCAGGCCTGAGAACTCTAGCTCAGGATTAAATCCACTATTTGTGAAATAGTAGTTACACCCCGTGCCTTTTCTTCAGAAGAGTACGTCAACTTCTTACAGAGATCGCAGTGGCGATGCTTGGAATTTTCCAAGCGACTTCTTGAACTCTTGCACAAACTCCTAACTGAAAAGTACTAAGCACTTCGAGGCTTAGGGAGCTTGTGGCTAGTAGATGAGAAGGGTATGGCTTGTATAAGGCTTTAGATAGAAGAGAAGAGAAGATTGGATGATTGAAAATGGGAGAATTCATGGCCTATTTATAGGATACCAGATAGGCAGAATTCGGCCAGAATTCTGGGTCAAATATTCAAAAATTTGGCCGTTGGACAACTTGAATCTTGCCAACCCTAAAAATTAGGGTCCTGGATTTTAGGAGGCAGAGTTCGGCCCGAACTCTGTGTGGAGGTAGAGTTCGGCCCGAACTCTGTCTCCAGAGCACAGAACTGGTCCAATGGGTAAATAGGCTTATTTGGATATTTATGGAGCTTTTGTTTTGAGGTATGGGTATAGATTAAGTCTCAAATTGATCAGTACAACTCAGTTTACATATGTCTAGACTCAATAAAAGTGTAAAATACAGACTTAAAATATTTAACATAGCAGGTGCGAGCTGTCGTCTATCTTGTACTGAGTTCAGTCTTCATGTGTCGTATTAAAATATTACAAGTATTATGTCGTCAATTGTATCAATATTTGGTTGACTGTGATTTTGTGTCAACACACGAGGGACCTTCCAAGCGTCAGGCTTTCCAGCCGAGAGCACCGACGCCGCACCAGCAGACATACCGTCCTCCCACACCACATCACCCAACCCCGTCAGTTAGAGCCCCGGAACCACGACAGCAGAAGAGAGCTGTATGTGCATTCTGTAGGAGGCCAGGGCATGATCACTCCGTCTGTAGGAAGAGGTTGGGACAGTATTTAGCTTATGGGTCTACCACCCATCATCTTCGGGACTGCCCAGTAGCAAGGGTACCAGGTGCTGGACCACCATCTAGAGGACCGCCGCTCCCGACTCAGCATCAGAGGTTCGGGTAACATCTGCAGCAACAGAAAGGACCCCAGGGGAAGGCTTATAGTCTAGCTCTTGAAGCGGAGCCGGAGCCGATTTCAGAGCCAGATTATTTGGTCGACGTCATCATATGTCATGTTTATTTGTATACTTTTCTAGCTCTATGCTTGTTTGATTCCGGTGCATCGCATAGCTTCCTGTTATTAGAGTTTTTGTATAAACACCACTTAGTAGCTACACCTACCGAGGAGATGAGTAGAGTAATGACGAGAGGCAGACCAGTACCCATTAGGGCTATCTATAGATGCTCTATTACTATAGCTGGGAGAGTGCTTGGGGGACGATTCTACGTGATGCCAATTCTCGGGTATGATATCATATTAGGAATAGAGTGGTTTAGCTATGCTCACGCAGCCATAGACTGTCATGAGGGTAGTATTCTGTTCAGTCCTCCAGGCACGACACCATTCAGTGTCAGAAGGACAGGACTGGAGATCAGCCTAGAGCCGAACTGTTGTGCGATAGTGGGGGAGTTAGCACTGCCACACCCTATCATCAAGAAGTTTATGGATGTATTTTCAGAGGATCTTCCAGGACTTTTGCCTGACAGAGATGTGGAGTTCACTATAGATTTAGTACCGGGTTCATCACCAATATCCTGGGCTTGCTATAGAGTGAACCCCAAGAAGGTCGTAGAGATGAAGGAGCAGATCGATGACCTATTGAAAAAGGGTTTTATTCGATCTAGTGCTTCTCCATGGGGAGCACCAGTACTCTTTGTAGGGGTGAGCATACGGTTCTAGGACCCGCGGTTCCGACTCGGCCCGAACCGTAAAATGTCTAAACAAGCCGGTTCCTAAATTTTGAAATTTAAACGGGGCGGGTCGGGGCGGATCGTGTGACATTAACGGGTCGGGGCGGGTCATATTTTCAAAATAAACGGGGCCCCGACCCGACCCATTTCTAGGAGTATATATATTTTTTATATCAATTTTTAGTATTTTTTTATTATAGTCTATACCTAATAGAATATCTTATTGTTTACTAAACAAATTTTAGAAGTTTGGGAAGACATTAGACTTGTTTTGTTCTTATAGACAATATAACATATGTAAATGTTTACTATTATAGAATTTTTTAACTTTTTTCGGACTCGTTTGGACCCGTGGGTCGACCCGTTTCAAATGGGTCGGGTCCGGTCCGGGTCCGGTCCGGGTCCAATATTTTTTGGACCCGTCCCGCCCTGCCCCGCCAAGTAACGGGTCCGGTCCGGGTCCAACAAATTTGGGCCTGGCTCGACCCGTGCCCACCCCTAACCATTTGTGCCGAAGAAGGATGGTACAGTCCGGTTGTATATTGACTACCGGGCATTGAATACCATCACCATTAAGAACAAATATCCTCTGCCCAGGATAGATGATTTGTTCGACCAGTTGAGTGGGGCGAAGGTATTTTTCAGGATAGATTTGAGATCCGGTTATCACCAGGTGAAAGTCAAGGCCGAAGACATCCAGAAGACGGCGTTCAACACGAAGTATGGGCAGTACGAGTTTTTGGTGATGCCATTTGATCTCACAAATGTGCCAGCTGTCTTTATGAACTTGATGTATAAGATATTTTACCAGTATCTGGATAAGTTCGTCGTGGTGTTTATCGACGACATCCTGATATACTCGAAGACGTCGGAGGAGCACGCAGAGCACTTACGGACAGTTTTGGGGATTCTGAGGAAGGAGAGGTTGTATGCCAAATTGTCGAAGTGCGAGTTCTTTTTAGACCGAGTAGAGTTTCTCGGTCATGTGGTCACTGGAGAGGGGATCTCAGTGGATCCCAGGAAGATTGCCGCCGTCGAGACATAGAAGGCTCCGATATCAGTTTCAGAGATCAGGAGTTTCTTGGGTTTAGTAGGCTATTATAGAAAGTTCGTCTAGGACTTTGCTAGGATAGCTGAACCCATGACGAAGCTGACACGGAAGGACGTAGAGTACATCTGGTCAGAGGACTGTTAGGCAGAATTTGAGGAGCTGAAGAGGAGGCTGACGACTGCTCCTGTTCTGACATTACCTTTAGGATCTGGAGGTTTCACCATTTACAGCGATGCTTCGGGAAAGGGGCTAGGATGTGTCCTGCAGCAACATGGAAAAGTGATTGCTTATGCATCTAGGCAATTACGGACTCATGAACTGAACTATCCTACCCACGACCTAGAGTTAGCTGCGGTGATCTTTGCACTCAAGTTATGGAAATACTACTTATACGGAGAGAGAGTGGAAATCTTTACTGACCACAAGAGCTTGAAGTATGTGTTCACGCAGAAGGAGCTGAACATGAGGCAAAGA